>JAEAOA010000170.1:2072500-2085221 GCA_016746295.1 Potamilus streckersoni
CTGACATTTTTCAACCTATAAATACATGTGCATTCGAGTTATTACGCATTTCCGGATAATCAAACTTAATTTGAACTTTAAGTTCTATGTAAATAATGTTAAGCATTCTTTCCTCACTCAATGAAACTATAAAACTCCAGTAAGACGCAAGTGAAATATAATTATTATCTATATATTGCTTATTGGAAAGACAGAGACGACGAATGCATAACTTACTGAGTATACAAAAGAACTCATTTGGCAGACTTTGGCAGCTTATCCATGGTAACCAGATAAAACACATACTGTGTGCCTGTTTTGTTTTCAATTACTAACACTCATCCAAGTAATAAAACCTAACCTAAACCATTACAAAATTTGTATTATTCTGTTTTAAAGCATCGTTGCTGTTACATTGCACAAGTGATATTTTATATTTTTTCTCATTGTGATGAAGTAGTCATTAGGGTCGAAATGTGGATGTATGTGCAATTTAATCACTACTGTAAGATAGGATTTGGAATTTATCGAGATTTAACACGGATGTGACAGTATTGGGATGCATGAATATAAACATGGATGGATGTTTAGTGCGTGGTAAGGAATATTTAACATTGAGGAGAGGAATTTAAAATTACGTTTGGGGGCACCATATGGGTTATTAAAATGTGACATGATGTTTGGGCCAATATAGATTATAATGGCTATGTAACATAGATATGTTGCTATGGGAATTTAACATTTTGTTTGAGGCGACATCTAATGTGAATGTAATATAGAGATGTTGCTATGGGAATTTAACATCTTGTTAACATTGTCTTCTATGGGAACTTTTAAAAAGTTCAGACCCCGATGGGAAATTTAATCTTATTACAGGCACAGACTAAACTACAACGATGCATAAGCTTTATGAAAAGGAAGTTTCAACTTCTAAATGCACCATAATGTTTATATGTGGTTTGATTTAGCTGTATGTAGCCAGGAAAAAAATATGTCGTGTGGGAGAAAGAAATTTAAAACTAAAAATATATATAATACAAAAAAACACGTTGTTGCTGAGAGTATTATTTTTGAGGAGCATATTAAAATTCTTTTTATTTCCCATAATTATAATAGTTTACATAAAGAGTGTAGAAATTATAAAAAAAAATATTGTTTATTTCGTACCTAAAAATGAAAGGAACAGAAATTATTACCCACGTACTCCCAGTTTTAGTGATGTCGTTTAAACATTTAGAGGAAATGATATTTTTCATGCACATACACATACAAATACACATGCACATATAAAGAAGGAAACAAAGAGCAGTTTTTAAGTTGTGGTGTACAACTTTTTTAATGGAAAAATATAGTTTCAGCATATCAAGAACATGTCCAATAGTCGGTCCAAACAGAACTTAGAGACTCTCGTCATTGTTAGACGAAAAGACATGATTGTAAAGATGACAAAAACTGTCTTATCACTAGAAAATAATTGCGTTCGGAATGTTGCAATTGGTGATGAATTTAAATACCACTGTGTGAAAAGCAGATTTGTCGCACTTTTTAACATATCACATTTACCAATATCTTTGTGTAGGTAATTATTATAGCGGAACACTCCCTCGGCTACATTGGCCAGAGCCTCGCTATCTCGGGTTCTTTATGATAGGTCTTGTAGTAAGAGTGATACCCCACTGAATCTCTCTGATGACTGGCACTCCAGAGTGTGACAGATTTCTATCCCAGTGGGATACCGTCTTATTCATAGCTTTTTGGGTGTTGCCGACTTGGTCACAGACTAGATGCAGGGTCGCCAACTTGTCGCAGAATCGCCGACTGTCGCAGTCTTGGTTGCCGACTGGTCGCCAACTGGTCTTCCACTGGTCGCCGACTGTGTCGCAGACTTGTCTCAGTCTCGGTCGCAGACTGGGTCTTCTTCTGGTCGCCGACTGGTCGCACGATCGTAGACTGGGTCTTCTTCTTGTCACCGACGATGTCGCAGTCGTGGTCACAGACTTGGTCACAGTTGCCAACTGTGTCGCTGTCTTGGTCGCAGTCACCGACTGGATCGCAGATTTGTCGCTGGGTCTTAGTCTCTTTGTCAAAGAGCTGGTATACATAGCCAGGATATTTGTTGAAAATAGCCCCTGACTCACTACTGACATGAAAGAAATTCAAACTGTGGGAAAATAAGATACAGATTTACCAACAAGTGTTAGATTAATCAAGGCAGTTTCAAAGAGACTAGACCGGAAGGATATCTGAGTACCAAAGACAACAGGAAGATTGTCCGATAAGTAACCGAATCAAACATTGGAAAAGAAACACTCTCTTCAATCCGTTAACTTTATGTGATGTCATTTGGCAAAGTGTGATAGGTCAACGATTGTAATAGTTTGAAAGAGGTGAATTTGAGAAATTGACTGGGAATTATTGAACTCATTTGTTAAATTTTATTAAATTGTTATACTTTGTACCTTAAGTTTTTTATATACTTACCGTGCTGACTGGGAGGCTCGGAGCTATTTAAATGTTTTTCTTTCTCCGATATTACCAATAGGAGGCGTGTGACACAACGCTAGGAACGATAGCGGTTTCTCTTTCAAGTCAAGTTATGAAATGCAATAAAGACATAAATTATATAAACTGCATAGTGCATCGTTCCAGTAGAGCAAATAACACAAGGAAGAGAAAACATTAAAAGTGTGAGAAGATCGGGAAACATTTCAAGCCCAATTAGCCAAACCACATACCTAAAAAATGACGTCCACTCTTACCAACAACGATTTGACAATACAAGAAAGCGGGGGCCAATAAAATACATCAAAGCCATCATAGTCATTACAGAAAAGAAGGAAATGAAGAAAAAGCGAAGTAAAATCCGATCACAGCCATTTAAACATCATTATAAACTTTGATCCTCTTCCTACATGCAAACTATAGCAGCAAAACAATAAATACAACTACCACAAGAACAGTAGAGCGTCGAAAATGTGTTGATTATCTGAGTTTTGGCGCTCTTTATGGTTAGCGTTTACGGCAACCATGCACACGACGCTGGTTACAGAGAAATTCAGAATTGTATCGTGCTGCAAAAACAAAACATCAAACGTGTATGCATATACGCTACCGCGACGTATAATGACGTATGCAAGAATTACATTACACGTACAATTGACACAAATCGATTCGACACAAGTTTCCAAAAAGCCACATAGTTGTAGCAGGAGTATCGATCGTCGTTTTAAGCAGCTTTACTTCATGTTTCATGCTTGACATTTTGCATTGGAGGTAACAAGTACAAGTATCTGGTTTGCGTGATCGATGAGTTTGAAACACGTTTGCCATGTACCTATGACGACCAGGACGTGTTCCGAGTTCAGAAATGGTTTTTGATATAGTTGTTGTTGTTGTTGTTGTTGTTGTTGGGCTTAACGCCATTTTCAGCACACGATAG
The DNA here is from genome assembly GCA_016746295.1 of Potamilus streckersoni. Taxonomy (NCBI): domain Eukaryota; kingdom Metazoa; phylum Mollusca; class Bivalvia; order Unionida; family Unionidae; genus Potamilus; species Potamilus streckersoni. The sequence continues at coordinate 2,075,919 of JAEAOA010000170.1, forward strand.
GCTATTCATGGCGGCCAGTATTAATGGTGGAGGAAGAAACCGGGAAATCACAGGAAAGAACCACCGACCCACGAGAAGCTACTGGCAAGCTTTCTCACATATCTACATTAGCCGAATCTTAGACTCGAACACACGCAGACAGAGGTGAGATGGCAGTGATCCGTAACAGACAGTGCTTTAGACCACTCGGCCACTCGGTACCCCCTTTTTGATATAGAACATTCTTATATATATATATATATATATATATATATATATATATATATATATATATATATATATATATATATATATATATATATATATATATATATATATATATATATATATATATATATATAGATATATATATATATATATATATATATATATATATATATATATATATATATATATATTACTCTCTTTCTCTGTTATATTAGCATGCATTCGAAAACTTCTTTCATGTTATAGGAACCATTTATCGCCTTTGAAAATATCTTTGCCACCGAAAGATATTACGATGTTTCCGTATTATGCTATTAATTCCTGATATATGTTTTTAAAATATTTTTGATTTATAATGCACAAAGTTACCGCTCTCGCTAATATCCTTAATTTACAAACCAAATTGAAATGTTTTTGACTATCTTATGTCATGTAAAACTGAATTTCATTCAGCTATCAGAAATATTTTTGTTTGAAAGAAAAACGTCTTTTGAATTTTATGTATCATTGTAACTTTTCATTGCATGCACTAAGAATTAAATTGCATTTATTTTTCCATTATCGTATCATACTTTTTTTCAGGTTATTACATTCGTACAATACATTTGATAGTTCCTAAATTGTTAGAATTAAAATCTTTAAACCATTGGCATTTTTTGGCTGCACATCTACACTTCTGCGCAGTACATGTTTCGTCCTCTCGTCTTTCTTCTCTTTAAGCAAATTGTCCAAAGGAAAAGCTCTCTCTCACGATTATCTCGGCAACTTCTGTTTAAATAATGTTCCTATGGAATCAAAGATATCCTGTTGCTATCTATTTTAAGGGGTTTTCACATACATACATACATACATACATACATACATACATACATACATACATACATACATACATACATACATACATACATACATACATACATACATACATACATACATACATACATACATACATACATACATACATACATACATGAAAAAAGATTTGTATAAACATCAAAGTACTGAAAAGGCAAGACGTTCTAGAACTAACCCCATTATATTGAAGTCGTTTATTTTGCTGTGTAATGAGAGTCCGGTTGGGAAAAACGATGTCCTCATTTTAAAATACGAAGGTTATTAGAGACCTAATTACTAATGGCTGTAGACCTATAATTACCACACAAACGCAACCTCTGCTAATAGCTATGTAATTACTACTCAATCGTACTCTGCTGCGGGCTGTGTAATTACTACGGAAATGCGCCCTTTACCGCTGATCAGGTAGTTACTACCCAAATGCACTCTCTATTACAACCGAAATTCGACCTCTACGGAAAGACCTGGGCGTCTTTTTGTAAACAGTTTGTTACGTCAGTTGGGGAACTGTGCGCATTATGTAAAATAGTCAATGATAGCATGAATAAAACCTTTCCTTTTGTTTTGCAACATTGTTTAAATTATGTTTATTTACTTCAAGTTTGACTGACGACATCTGACACCTATGTTTGTTTTCATAGAAAAATTTAGCTTATATTTATATCTATATTTATATTTATATTTAGCGCTGATTTGTGTGTCAAAATCTTGTCAGGATCCCCCTCCCATGAAAAAATATCTTTCATAAACATTTTCTGCACAAAAAAAGACATTCGAATTGGATCCCAGATTTAAAAAATAAATGGCTTTATGTCGATGATATTTGGACAACAAAAATTCCTAAAGAGTATTGTATATTCGGATTATATATGATTATACAAGGTTGGCCTTCCTGTATGCATGACTTTTATTTGCAGTTCTATCCGATGTAAACAAAATACAAGATGTATGTGCATTGTCAAATTAAAAACAATTGTACATTATGATAAGTGGGAAAAGATGCTAGCGACGCTAATATTTCAATTAAATTTACATTTTTAGCTTACTAATGAAAATCGAAGCTAAGTTAAAGATTGGCTTGACGAGAGGCACATTTTTCTTTCGAACGATATAAATATATCTCATTGTTTAAAAGGAAAAGTAATCCATTGAAATATGGACAGTGGTCAGGGATTCAATTATCAGTACTATGCCACCGCTCAATACCGCTGGACATAGAATCAAAAGTGGCAAGAGTTGTAAGCAACGGTTTATTATACCAAGTGATGTTGGATAAAAGAAAAACAGCGCATAGAAATGTTGTTGAATCACGTTACATGTATAATTGATTCTGTATTTACTCTAGAACTAAAATAAAATACTTAGTCCGCAAGATAGAAGTCGCATTTATACGTTCAGACTCGTCCAAACTCATCCAGACTCGTCCAGACGACCTCATCCGTCGAGTTGCGCTATCTGGTCTATTGCTTCCCTTAAATTGCTCGAAGAATAGTGATAGACAGGTGCAATATGAGAAATGTCCATACAGTTCACGAGTTGCTTTCAAAATCGTTGGTCAGCAGTACGCGCCATCACGAATAATTAGTGATTAACCGAGAGAAGTTGATTGGTCACTCAGCATAACGTCCTTGTAACGAAGTCCATGTATAGTATTTTTTTAAGTTCAGACGTGCATGCTAGTTGCATTAAGCCAGTAAATTAGCTGTCTAGTGAAAAAAATATGTTAGTATTTAAGTTACGATATTTGGATTCTTTCATCTGTTAATGACTTCGCATTGCTTGTTTACCTGTAAAAGCAGGCCCTATGCTAATAACATCGTACTGAGACATCTTTTTTTTCACCTTGCTTTGACCTTAGCGCGAAATCAACAAATTCGTGCGTTGTTTTTTTTTAAATTTGCTCTTCCAAATAAGTAGCTTCGATTATTCATTTAGCCCATGAAAAATTTAAAGCATTAAAAACTTTTACCAATGTGAATTTAAAAACAAAAATTAGCACAGCGTAACGTCGTGCCTGAGTTTATAACTTTAGAAAACGTGTCCGTATCCTTGTGGTGGTCTGCGTCTTAAAAAACCAATCGCTACAAATTGGTGTTCCTTTGTTTCATTCCCTTGGATTTAAAGCAGGAAATATAGTCGGCTTATTAGTGTTAATTTGTAATTCATTTTTAGATTAACACCAACAAAACTAGCAGAGGCTCTACTATGCTTGTAATCAGTTAAATGGTTCCAATAATGTACAGCAGTTCCCGATAGCTACCTACACCTTGTTTGTTTGTTTTGTTTTTTTATTTCGACCGCTGATAAACTAGAAATAGTGCCAAATGCAGCACGAGGGAGACTATGTAAACTCAAGAATTTAGGAGGATGTTTCGTGAACTTAGTCAAGACGAGTGACATTCTGAAACAACATGTTGCTAAACTATAACACAATGAAGAAAATGACGATAATTAGCCCATAATTGTAAAAATTAGTTATAAACCAATGTATTAATTTCTTTATTTTATAAAATAAATATGAAATTAATATGAAATAAATATATGCACATCCCAATATGATCCTGAAGATGATTCTTCATGAATACTGAGTTCTGGTTACCTAGACTATAGCGATAGATCCACGGACATCTCAGAAAATCATCTGCCTAATCAATAACAAAGTCATTTCTTTACTTTATTTTAGAAAACGTTAATGATGAACATCTAAATAGACATCGGAATTTTCCTACAAAAATTGGACTGGAAATTTCCGCATTGAAAGGGCAAACTACCTACGATGCCCTCTCACATTCATCCAACTTCTCAAATACTTAAAATCCCAGGTGACAGCTTCTGATTGTTCACACAAAAACTTAAAATTTGTTTTTCCAGTGGTAAACTGAACATCTGATTCAATTCATTGAAAGCTTCAGCTCAAGGTCAAGAGTTCAAAATGAGCTTTTTCTATAATTACATGTATTGTAAAGGTTCGTGTTCGTTCTTGTTTTATCTATGTTGCTGTTATTAAAACTCGCGCACAATGTAATCGTCAAATGTCTCTCCATCTGTGTATCTTTGCGCATCACGTACATTTGTAAATCTTGCAATCCTTCTCTTTATCGAGTTTATATATATATATATATATATATATATATATATATATATATATATATATATATATATATATATATATATATATATATATATATATGATTGGTCAGAAGTACACATTAGAAGTGATGGGCAATAATTAATGCTGAACAGTTGATACGAAGTTTTATGTCGTCTACTCTATTATTAAAACATTGACACAAAGCTGAAAGTGAGGCAGTTGGAGATCATGGAATCTGCTCATTTTAAGGCATCATCTGTATTATTTTGCTTATCGAGTTGATTCGTTTTTTTTCTTTTTTTTTCTATACATCGTGGCAGACCTAGATTTTGGCTTTTGATATATATATATATATATATATATATATATATATATATATATATATATATATATATATATATAGAGAGAGAGAGAGAGAGAGAGAGAGAGAGAGAGAGAGAGAGAGTAATAGTTACGACAATCTACTACATCAACAATGAACAGGATAATAATTGTCGCCTAACAACTATCTTTGTGAATCAGATTCTAAAAGAATACACGTCATCGTCATATAACATATAAAACTGAAAATATATATGACAGATATATGTTTACTGATATATCAAAACAGGACATAAGTGCATGGAACATTGTAACAACACACGAAAAGCAAGTAAATATATGTACAGTAATTATGCGCACTAATTTGTAAGTCATTATTAGATTAACACCAACAAAACCAGCAACGGCTCTACTACGCTTTTAATCAGTTAAAAGGTTCCAATAATGTACAGCAGTTCCCGATAGCTATCTACACATTGATTTTTTATTTCGACAGCTGACAAACTAGCAATACTGCTAAAATCAGCATGAAAGAGACTATGTAAACTCGAGAATTTAGGAGGATGTTTCGTGAACTTAGTCCAGAAGAGTGACATTTTGAAACACATGTTGCTAAACTATAACACAAAGAAGAAAATAACGATAATTAGCCCATAATTGTTAAAATTAGTTATAAACCAATGTATTAATTCCTTTATTTCATGAAATAAATATGAAATAAATATATGCACATCCCAATATGATCTTGAAGATGATTCTTCATGAATACTGAGTTCTGGTTACCTAGACTATAACGATAGATCCACGGATATCTCAAAAAATCATCTGCCTAATCGTTAGCAAAGTTATTTACTTAATTTAATTTAGAAAACGTTAATGATGAACCTCTAAATAGACATCGGAATTTTCCTACAAAAATTAGACTCATAATTTCTACATTTAAAGGGGAAACTACCTACGATGCCCTCTCACATTCATCCAACTTCTCAAATATCTAAATCCCATGTGAGAGCATCTGATTGTTCACACAAAAACTTAAAATTTGATTTCCCCGTGGTAAACTGAATATCTGATTTAATTCATTTAAAGCTTCAGCTCAAGGTCAAGAGTTCAAAATGAGCCTATTCTATAATTACATGTATTGTAAAGGTTCGTGTTCGTTCTTGCTTTATGTATGTTGCTGTTATTAAAACTCGCGGACAATGTAATCGTCAAATGTCTCTTCATCTGTGTATCTTTGCGCATCACGTATATTTGTAAATCTTGTAATCCTTATCTTTATCTGGTTCTTCCATTTATATATATATATATATATATATATATATATATATATATATATATATATATATATATATATATATATATATATATTATGATTAGCAATAATTAATGTTGAGCAGTTGATACGAGTTTTTTTGTCGTCTTCTCTTTTATTAAAACATACAAAGCTGAAAGTGAGCAAGTTGGAGATCATGGAATCTGCTCATCTTAAGACATCATCTGTATTATTTCGTTAATCGAGTTGATTCGTTTGTTCGATACATCGTGGCAGACTTTGCTTTTGGCTTTTGATATATATATATATATATATATATATATATATATATATATATATATATATATATATATATATATATATATATATATATATATATATGGAGCAATATTACGACAATCTACTACATCAAATATGGACAGGATAATAATTGACGCCTAACAACTAACTTTCTGATTCAGATTCTAAAAGACTACATGTCATCGTCATATAAAACTGAAAATGTATATGACGTATATTTTTACTGCTATATAAAAACAGGAGATGAGTCCATGGAACTTTCTAATAACACGAAAAGCAAGTAAATATATGTACAGTAATTATGCGCACTAATTTGTAGGTCATTATTAGATTAAGACCAATAAAACCAGCAAAGGCTCTACTATGCTTGTAATCAGTTAAATGGTTCCAATAATGTACAGCAGTTCCCGATAGCTACCTACACCTTGTTTGTTTGTTTTGTTTCTTTATTTCGACCGCTGATAAACTAGAAATAGTGCCAAATGCAGCATGAGAGAGACTATGTAAACTCAAGAATTTAGGAGGATGTTTCGTGAACTTAGTCAAGACGAGTGACATTCTGAAACACATGTTGCTAAACTATAACACAATGAAGAAAATGACGAGAATTAGCCCATAATTGTAAAAATTAGTTATACACCAATGTATTAATTTCTTTATTGTATGAAATAAATATGAATAAATATGAAAAAATATGAAATAAATATATGCACATCCCAATATGATCCTGAAGATGATTCTTCATGAATACTGAGTTCTGGTTACCTAGACTATCGCCATAGATCCACGGACATCTCAGAAAATCATCTGCCTTATCGTTAGCAAAGTTATTTACTTATTTTACTTTAGAAAACGTTAATGATGAACCTCTAAATAGACATCGGAATTTTCTTACAAAAATTGGACTGAAAATTTTCGCATTGAAAGGGCAAACTACCAAAGATGCCCTCTCACATTCATCCAACTTCCCAAATACCTAAATCCCATCTGACAGCATCTGATTGTTCACACAAAAACTTAAAATTTGATTTCCCCGTGGTAAGCTGAACATCTGATTTAATTCATTGAAAGCTTCAGCTCAAGGTCAAGAGTTCAAAATGAGCTTATTCTATAATTACATGTAATGTAAAGGTTCGTGAAAGTGAGGCGGTTGGAGATCATGGAATCCTCTCATCTTAAAGCATCATCGGTATTGTTTTGCTTATCGAGTTGATTCGTTTGTTCTATACATCGTGGCAGACTTAGATTTTGGCTTTTGATATATATATATATATATACATACATATATATATATATATATATATATATATATATATATATATATATATATATATATATATATATATATATATATAGAGAGAGAGAGAGAGAGAGAGAGAGAGAGAGAGAGAGAGAGAGCATTAGTTATGATAATCTACTACATCAATAATGAACAGGACAATAATTGTCGCCTAACAACTAACTTTGTGATTCAGATTCAAAGAGAATACACTTCATCGTCATATAAAACTAAAAATGTTTGTGACAGATATATGTTTACTGCTACATAAAAACAGGAGATGAGTGCATGGAACATGGTAACAATACACGAAAAGCAAGTAAATATATGTACAGTAATTATGCGCACTCTTCCATCTAAAACCCATTTGAATTTAAAAGATTAAGACCTGTTATGACAGATGACTTTTTTGCTAGAATTATATATGTCCGTGTACAAAAAGTCAACAAATATCTTGATTCAGATGATTTTTACAAGTTAGTCTTGAACAAACATTATACATAATGTACATACAGTCGTGTCCCAAGAGTTACAATATAGATATAAATGACTCGTCATAATAGTAAAGATAATGGAGAATGGAATTAGTCTTGTTTTCTTTCAATAATTTATTTAAATTTTCGGGATCAGTAAATTTTATCGTTTTATATTAGTTTGTATCTTGTTTCGCTTTGTTGATTTTCGATAGCACTGTCATTAAAATTACGCACATTGCCGGAAGTCAACGACTTCTCATCTGTTCATCTCAGAGCGTGACTTAATCTGTAATATCTCTAACATCCTTTTCTTTATTGCGTTGGTCCTATTAATAGCTGTTTATATCGAACATTAAGTAGATTTTGGCTTTTGGCTTAGACTTGAAATAAATTTAGTACGTAGGTATATATATATATATATATATATATATATATATATATATATATATATATATATATATATATATATATATATATATATCCCTCTTCTCTCCATCTTTCTCCAATCCACGTACAAGCTCTAAGCTCATGTGAATAATTGTATATACTGTAACTCTTGGGACACGACTGTATGTACATTATGTATAATGTTTGTTCAAGATTAACTTGTAAAAATCATCTGAATCAAGATATTTGTTGACTTTTTGTACACGGACATATATAATTCTAGCAAAAAAAAGTCATCTGTCATAACAGGTCTTAATTTTTAAAATTCAAATGGGTTTTAGATGGAAGAGTGAGCATAAGTACTGTACATATATTTACTTGCTTTTCGTGTGTTGTTACAATGTTCCATGCACTCATCTCCTGTCTTTATGCAGCAGTAAACATATATGTCATAAACATTTTTAGTTTTATATGACGATGAAGTGTATTCTCTTTGAATTTTAATCACAAAGTTAGTTGTTAGGCGACAATTATTGTCCTGTCCATTATTGATGTAGTAGATTGTCGTAACTATTGCTCTCTCTCTCTCTCTCTCTCTCTCTCTCTCTCTCTCTCTCTCTCTCTCTCTATATATATATATATATATATATATATATATATATATATATATATATATATATATATATATAGATAGATAGATAGATAGATAGATAGATAGATAGATAGATAGATAGATAGATCCATTGACCTCCCAGAGAATCCTCTGTCTACTTGTTGGCAAAACTATTACTTTAAACTTTATTTTAGAAAAAGTAAATGAACGATAAAGAACATCTAAATACATATAATAAATATTATACACACATTGGAAATTTAAACTCAACCCACTCACATTCAGCCAACTCTTCAAACAATTAAAATCATGGAGACAGTATGTGATTATTCAGATATCACTGAAAATTTGCATTTATCTGAGTTAAAAAGAAACTTCAGTTATATATGATTTAGTTGACTGACATCTGCATTTCGAGGCAGGGAGCTCAATTTGCCCCAGGGGATCGGGTAGTATTTATCAATCGACTCTCCCATACCACAGATTTCAATTAAAAAA
>JAEAOA010001699.1:0-10645 GCA_016746295.1 Potamilus streckersoni
TAGCTGGCAGGTCAGTCGAACCTCGTCTCTCTTTGAAGAAAAAGGGATAATTCAAAATAATTAACGTGCTACATACATATATGACAAAATTGTAAGAAAGGAAAATACATAGCTATAATGTGTTTCAATGAATTACATTTAAACTGAAAATTAATCATGGAACATGTTTCATTCTTATGTTTGAGGTAATATTTTAACTATTTTCTGTCACAGTTGTATCCATTAACTTGGGGAATTAATGTTGACAACAAAATCTTTCATCAATAAATAAAGATATATTTAGCATTAATTATGTCTGTCATATTTCTTGTCTATACTCTTCTCCAAGTTGATGTGCATGGAGTATTCAATCACTCAAAAAAACTAATTTGATCTTAGCTACAGGGACACTGATCTCATTCAGGAGTGCTCTTAAAAGTTACAACTACAGGAACTATTAATGTATGCTTCATTAATTATTGCCAGCATATTTTAGTTTAGTTGTTGTTGTAGTTGTTGCAAGGTTTACCGCCATTTTTCAGCAAAATCTAGGCTATACATGGCGGCCAATATTAATGGTGGAGGAAAAACCCTGGAAAACCCCGAAAAGAACCACCGACCCATGAGAAGCTACAGGCAGTCTTTCTCATTTACCAACGTTAGGTGAGTCTGGACTCGAACACACACCGACAGAGGTGAGACGGCAGTGATCCGTAATGGTCAGCGCTTTAGACCAATTGCAAAAACTCCCTTCCTTATTTTAGATTATTAGTTTCATAGTATTAGTTTCATTTTTTATAATGTTTTTACATTGTACACGTTTTTATGTTTATCTAATATTGTAAAGGGAATTGAGCTTGCAAAGATTAAGCACTGTACAAAGTCTACATTATTATTATTATTATTATTATTATTATTATTATTATTATTATTATTATTATTATTATTATTATTATTATTATTGCTTTGTTGTGACGGAGGCTATACTGCTGGTGCTAGCGATATTGTTGATAGTGTTATTGGCAGTTGTAACAATATCTGTATTATTGGTGGTGGAAGTGTTTGTATCTTTTTATACTGGTTTTGATTTTAATCTTACCAAAGATTTATTATATTTGTATTTCCTATTCAAGTATTAATAACATTTATACTAAGTTAAACTTGTTTTATTTCTTCTATTTGACACAATCAATAAGGACAAAAACTAAGGATAACTTTTTAAGTACTAGAGATGTAAATTCTAATATTCATCATTAAGACTATAAACTACGACTAACTGTGTTCAATATCTTCCCATGTACGCGTTACAGAAGGAATAGTACCGGTATCTGTAAACATTACGTTACGATGTTCATGAATAACTAACTGTGTTCATCTTCCCTTGTACGCGTTACAGAAGGAATAGTACCGGTATCTGTAAACATTACGTTACGATGTTCATGAATAACGTCATAAACATTCAACGTCATGGCTTTCCTAAAGGCGACGGCCCCAGTTACTGTCGTCAGTTTCTATGCATCTGTCACAGCCAACAAATATGTCTCATTAGGTTTGGTAACTTTTGCTGATTTTATTCAACATACTACACAAATGGATACAGTTATTGTACCGATGCTATGAAGTAAGTGTTATGAAGTCAGTTGCCATTTCTACTGACAATGGAAAAAGCAACTCATAGACATACTAACGTATTATAATTGGAAGGATTTGTGGAAGTAACGACATGAACCTTGGAAATGCGTGAATTTGTGTATAGTGTATATATGAGACGTCAGCACAATACTGGTTATGTAGTGATAATTCACAGTTAAGTTAAAACTTCACGTCACTTCCTGTAAGAACGGGATTTCATACAATCTCCCAGTTACTGCAGGAATAGGTGAGATTAAAAGGGCACACGAGTACTGAAGTACAGTAGTTACGAATATCTCTTTTCAATTTCAGATTTGACATGGGTGGATTGTTTGCTAGATTGGCTGGGAATATAGCGAAGTTGTCGTAAAATGATATAGTCAGACTGTCTCAGATCCAAGACATAAATAGCTCGCTTGAGAATGATCAAAAGCATATGGGATTTTAGAGAGAGAGAGAGAGAGAGAGAGAGAGAGAGAGAGAGAGAGAGAGAGAGAGAGAGATATGCATATATAAAGACAGATATATATATATATATATATATATATATATATATATATATATATATATATATATATATATATATATATATATATTGACTGTGGAAGATGGAATATATATATATATATATATATATATATATATATATATATATATATATATATATATATATATATAGATTGGATGTGGCAGATGGAAAAAGGCAGACAGACATAAGCATACATACAGACAGATTGACGTAGAAAGAGAAACTTCTCTGGTAACACTGTCTTAGTGATGATTATCAAACATCTCGAATTAGATTTTATATGAAACTTTTGCAAAAGACAAAACAATTAAGAAGTTATGATTACTGCTTCTGAAATACTTAGTTTAATTTGAGCAATAAGTAATTCTTAACTTAAAGAATTTCTATCTTACTATTATTAAAATTTCGATCCTTTCCCAATTTTAATTTAATTTACTAACATATAATGAAACAAATTTTAAAAAACTCACTTTGTAAATCTTTTCCCCATTTTAATTTATCAAGATCTAATGAATAAATTTAACAAATTTTCTATTGTAGATCAGATAGATGTCGCCAGTTTAATTCACTAATGGATACAATTCTAGTAAAGAGTAATTTATCATTATGACATGAGAGAGTTATGTAACTTTTATGGAATTTGTTTGAAATTCTACTGAAAGAATTGAGAATGAAATATATCAAGATTTATTTATGTATACAAGTAGGAGGGCGTGTGTAGGTGATTTGTGGACGGGGAAAGTCCTACGTACGTCAAGGTTACGAATACAAGTAGGAGGGTGTGTGTAGGTGATTTGTGGACGGTGAAATTCCTACGTACGTCTAGGTTACGTATATAAATAGGAGTATGTGAGTAGGTGATATATTGACGGGGCAAATCCTACGGACGTCAAGGTTACGTATAAAAGTAGGAGGGTGTGTGTGTGTGTCGTTGATATGTGAACGGGGAAACTCCTACGTACGTCTAGGCTACGCATATAAGTTGGAGGTTGTGTGTAGGTGATTTGTGGACGGTGAAATTCCTAAGTACGTCTAGGTTACGTATATAAGTAGGAGGGTGTGTGTAGGTGATGTGTTGACGGGGAAACTCCTACGTACGTCCAGGTTTGCCCTCCTTTGAATTTCAACCGTTTCTTTATACAGTTACCACAAACTCAATTCGAATAAGATGAAGATTTTCAGTAGTAATTAAATTAAAATTGTACCTGCTATAGAGCTACCAGTCTATTCGAATAGTCATCGTCAATAAAGGGCATGTAGATTATAACCACAACGTTGTTCATTCAACTCGGTTGACATTTTCTTCAGAAAAGGATTTCCAAAGAAAGCTAATTGAAATTAGACAACGTAGCTAATAATATTCGTAAATCATTCATATTATTTGCTGGTCGATCAGAGACAATAGGTCCTAAAATATGCTGTCGATAAGTCTGCTGTTGATACGAGTCATGTGGCGACAAAACTCAACAGTACATTTGGTTTATTAAAAATGTGAATGCTTTAGCCTTCACAAGCCACTAAGTCTGATATTCCAAAATTGCCATAGGCACCCGGCTTCTCTAGTGACTCCACTCCACTGTTTTTATAGTCATTTATCCACTCTCGTGTATTATGACTTGTTAAAGCCCTGAAAAGGGCTAGCGGCCTCCCCTCCTTCCGAGGCAGGGCTCACCCGTGTCTCAGAGCTCGACACTTTTTTGCCCCGGCGCGTGGGCTTGGAACCCCCTTCCCCAGATGGTTTACCACCTAAGCCGGACAACACCTGTCGGTGCTGTTGCTATCTGGGGAGGTGCATAGCCCCAGTGCTGGGCTTTTAGTCTAGTGCTTGACCTTAATACTGCCAACCTTAAAAACAGACCCTTTGATCGTCGTTGCTGATAGAGTCGCCGATCCCACAGACACAGCCACACCGCCCCGACTCCGGACTCAGAAAAGGCAAAGGAAAGGGTCCAGCAAAGGTCGTCTCTTCAAGGATTCCCTAATTGGTGTGTGGTATTTTTCTTTCTTTCCGTGTCTTGCTTGCCCTAAGTCACATAGTATTTTTTGGCATTGAAATTGAATTCTTTTCATTTTATTTACATGTGACCCAGGGCGCTTCCTACTGCTTTTCCTCTGCTCTTGTTTTGGTCTGTCTATTCCTGTAGTTTTGTTCCTTTTTGGCGTATGGTATTCTTCTTTCTCACTGTGTCTTGCTTGCCCTAGGTCACATAGTATTTGGCATTGAAATTGTATTCTTTTCATTTCATTAACTTGTGACCCAGGGCGCTTCCGACTGCTTCTTCCCTTGCTCTTATTGTGGTCTGATTTATTCCTGTAGTTTTGTTTCTCTTTCCTCCTATCCCCAGGGGCCTCCTCGTCTTCTTTATATTGCCAGAGTGGCCCCTAGGTTCCACATCTTATTTCCCCAGTTAACTGGACGGCAACGGATGTGGTGTGTTGTACTTGGCTGTCAGTGACTCAGATTTTTTTTTTTTAATTGTTACCCGTTACCTAAGGGGTGGGTGGTTTACTTCCTAGCTTCCAAACTTGTATTAGTTACAAACGTTCCAAATATTTTGAGTTTTGAATTTTCCTATATTTGCTATGAAGTTGATGTCCTGTACTGAGTGTACTTCAATTTCGAGTTAATTAATTTTTTTTTTTTAATTTGGTGCGGGTAATAAGTTACCCAATGCTTTTTGTATATCAAATTGGGGCAGTATGCTTGGTTGTTGTGATATAGTCAAATGAGGTCTTTTAAGGGCCATTGATGGTTTTTGGTCTAAAGTGGGCTCATGCCAAATTGAGCCCAATGTATGGCATATGATAATTGAAATCTTTCCTTTCTTTCTCCTGCCGTTACAACGACAAGGGAGAAAGTTGTTGGGTTTTGTGTTATTGTATGGTAGGGTTTGGGCCATCTGTTTGAGGTGCTACAGTGGTTCCCTGTGTATGTGCTTTTATAGTGAATGGGGATTATGATTTAAGGTTTTCAGATTGTGAATCATCCAACCTCTTGATGGCAATATTTGACAAACTATTTGGTTTTTTTTTTTTTAATTGAAAAAAAATCTCTTGTCTTTTGATTTAGTACATTGCTGGTCTTCCAATTTGGGTTGATTTTTCTTTTTCCTGCTTTTTTAACTTCCATCTTTGTTGTGGATTTCGTTTCATCGTTCATATGTATTGTTTTTGATGTGGTTTAGTCTGTTTTCTTTTTTCACGGGATTTCACTTATCATTCATTTTTTTTTTTTTTTACTTCTTTCTTCCTGTCTCCTTGGTTCTTCCCTTTTCTGAATTTCCTCTTCCTTCCGTATCCGTCGTCTTCTTTTCTTCTTTCCACTTCTTTTTTCACCTTATTATGCTACTTTGTAGGATTTTTCCATCCCTCGTGACCACCCCCATCACAACGATTGCGCTAACCTCTCATGATACTTATTCTACTCCTAATTTTGTGGCGACGTGATGGAGTACTAATTAATCTGAATCCTGTGTGTCTAAAGCTGTTTTTTTTTTTTAGATTATGTTTGATTTTTTAATTTGTTGCAAGTAGTCAATTATGTTCATGTGTGTGGTTTGGATATTTTTGTTTGGGTCTTGTTTGAAGAAATAGGGGTAGGTGTAAGGTGCCTTAATTTTATTTTGTTGTTTCCTAAAGGTGTGTCTTTGTGCATTATAGTCGGGGCACTCATTAAAGATATGCTCAAGGGTCTCAGGCAATCCGCAGTATTGGCAGTTTGGTCCATTCCTTTGTTGTTTGGTGAGATATTTACCAATACTACTATACAATTTGGTTTTGCCTGTTCTGAGTCTATTTATTAGGTGGTTTTCTCTATAGTTTGGTAGAGATTTCCATTTGATGTGGCGGCCAACTTTGTTTTGGATTGAGTGTAACTGAGTGTGACTAGAAAGTTCGTCCCACTCCTTTTGCCACTGGTTGTTAATGAAATGTTTGATTTGGGAAGATATTTCATGCATGCAGTACCCAATATCTATTCTATTATTGGTGCCAAGTGCTTCTTTAGAAGCCTGATCCGCTAAGTCATTCCCTTGTAGTTGAATATGGGAAGGTACCCAAAGGAATTCAATATTTCTCCCCTGTTCAATTGTTTTTCGCAGGCTGTATAAAGTGTTTTCTACCAAATTGGCTCTGCTAGTTGGGTTAGTTGAATTGATTGCTTGGAGTGCGCTAAGTGAGTCGCTTATAATGAGATGTGATACTTGACTTTGCGTGAATGTCCAGTTAATGGCATGGTTGATGGCCCATAGTTCGGCTGTGAAAATTGAGCACCCGTCGGGGAGTCTGACCTGGATTTTATAGTGTTTTGATGGTACGACCACTGCAGCTGCTGTTTTGTTTTCTTTTGGATTATTGGAGCCATCCGTATAGATGTGTATGTAGTCTTTGTATTGTGTGTTTAGTAGTTCCTGTATATGCGTTAAGAGCTTCCATTGGTTATCTTTTTTGCATCCCCTCTCTTTTAATTGAAAGTTGATTTTCGGTTTTTCATTTCGCCATGGGTACGGATCTTGATATAGCCTTGTTTCAGCTTGTAGGTTTAAGTTTGGGTTTTGTTGGATAATTTTATGTACTCGGTGGAAGGCTGGTGGTTGTTTTACCCATTTGGGGCGAAATGTTACCTTGCTCTTGTTTAAGGCCTGTCTACAAGGGTTATATTCCGGTAGGGTGCTGACTTTGGTTGCAAATTTTAATAGCAGTTCTGTTCGTCTAAGTTTCAGTGGGGGTTCTCCTGTAAGAACCTGTAGCTCTCTAAGGGATGTATTGGTGAGTGTTCCAGTACAAAGTCGTAGTGCTTTATATTGAATTGAATCTAGATTTTTGAGTAGCGGTTGTTCTGCAGAGTCATATACTTGACAGGCATAATCTAGTTTGGATCTTAATATTGTTCTGTAAATTTTGAGCATAGTGTCTTGGTCTGCTCCCCACTTAAGTCCTTTGATGTGCCTTAGCAGATCAAGGTCTTGTTTGCATCTTCCTATGAGGTTATTTATGTGTAGTTTCCATGAGAGATGTTTGTCAAATATGGTGCCAAGGAAAACCGTGTGGGTGGTGAATTTCACCTTTTGTAGATTTAGGTACAGGATGGGGGGTTCTATTTTCCTTATTCTTTTTGTGAAAAGAGAATGGCCACAGTTTTAGCCATATTTATTTTAAAGCCCCAGTAGTTGGACCAGTTGGTGATGTGATCCAGACTTTCTTGTAATTGTAGGGTGTAGATGGGGGCTTTTTGGATTACCAGCTTTCCATAGACAGCCGTCATCTGCAAATTGTGACAGTTCTACACTTGGGGAAAGATTGTTTGATAGGTCATTGATCATGAGATTGAACAGGATAGGGCTGATGACGCTACCTTGTGGTGTCCCATTCTCTAGTATTTGTTCAGCTGAGTGTTTCATTCCTACCATGACCTTAAAAGTTCGTTTTTGGAGGAAGCATTTGATCCACTGATGTAGTCGCCCCTTAATGCCAAATTTATTCAGTTTCATGATAAGACCATTTGTCCATACGAGATCAAATGCTTTTTCAAAGTCTATGAAAACAGCAATGAGATATCGGCGCTTCGAGTCTTTGTTGTTAAAGGCTAATTTGATGTCTGTTTCTAAGCGTAGTATTTGGTCTAGGGTAGAGCGATTTCCTCGGAATCCGCTTTGGCTCTCAGTTAGGAGTTTATTATATTCCAAATGATGCTTAAGGCGATTCACTATCATTGTTTCCATGACCTTGCATAGGGTGATAGTGAGTGAGATTGGTCTATACGATGTTGCTAATTGTGGATCTTTGTCGCTTTTTGATATTGGGATGACTAGGGCTTTTTTCCAATCTGCGGGTATTATGCCATGGTGCCATATTTGGTTGAGAAGACATAGGATTATATTCTTCATATTTGTTGGTAGATTTTGATACATTGCATAACCTATGGAGTCATACCCAGGGGCAGATTGTTTTTTATTTTTTAGGGCAGTTTCGAGTTCTAGTAGGATGAAATAGTCATTTAGGGGGTCTAAATTACATGAATCTTGTGCCGTCAAATCCTTAAACAGGTGGGGGTGATTTTTTTCTAGATCTACTTTTTGTTTGAGGAAGCTCTGTGTGTGATTTGCTGTTTTGCTTGCTTCTGCAAAGTGTAAAGCAAGAGTGTCTGCTTGGTTTAAATTACCAATGGTGTTGACTTTTATGTATTTTGTGTTTGATCTTTTGCCTTTTATTGCCCTGATTTTATCCCAGATTTGTTTTGTGGTGGTTTTGTTGTTTAGACTCGAGCAGAATTCCCTCCATGAGGTTTCTTTGGCAGTTTTAAAGGTTTTCCTAGCTATTGCTCGGGTTCTTTTATACTCTATGTAGTCCTTTGTTTCCTTACTCCTATTGAATGCGTTTAGTGCTGTTTTTTGCACCTTAAGTGCTCGTTGGCATTCTTCCGACCACCAGGGGAGTTTATTCCTTTTCCCTATTCCTTTTGTTTTTGGTATTGATTGATTTGCTGCATTTAAGATGCTTTCTGTGATATTTTGGGAAAAACGATCTTCATTGTCATCTTGTAAGTCCTCTAATTTAACATTTTGCAGGATTTTTTGTATTGTAGCCAATTAGCTTCGCTTAGTATCCACTTAGGTGTTGTTGGTTCTGATTCCATTGGTCTTTGGGCACGTAGTCCAATTTGTATTGGGAAATGATCACTACCCATAGGAGTTTGCATAAGTACTTCCCATTGGGTATCTAGTATAAGATCATGTGTTGTTATGGTTAAGTCTAGGGTGGTTTTATTACCAGTATGTGGACACATTCTAGTGGGGGTACCACTGTTAAGAATGTTTAAGTGTAGTAGATCAATCAGATTGAATATCTGTGTACCCCTTTTATTGATTTTGCTTCCTCCCCATGAATAGTGATGGGCGTTAAAGTCTCCACAGACTATGGTGTTTTGTTTATTATTACTAAATATGTTTTTGAGGACCACAGTGGGGTTTGTGTTGTCTGCGGGGGGAATGTAGATGTTGTAGATATTATAGTTTTTATTATTCGTTTTGAATTTGATGCCTAGCACTTCAATTGTTTCGTTATGGTTGTTTTCTAATTGGATGATCTCAGAGTGATTAACATCTTTATGTATATAGAAAGCAAGTCCTCCCCTTGGTTTTCCCTCCCCTCTACTTTTACAATATGTTTGTTCGTAGTCTATCAGTTTTGGTAATCTTCGATTCTTGTCATTAGTCATAGTTTCTTGAAGGCATATAATCATGGGTTTATTGAGTGTTATTTGTAGGTTAGCTTGTAGCTCCCGATGGTTTGTAAGTATACCTCGGCAGTTCCATTGCCAAATTAGGAAATCTTTTTGATCATCTTTTTTATTTTGTTTGTTTTTACGTATATTGGTAGATATGGTGCTCTTGCTATTCATCGGTGTCGGTATTTCAGTTATTGCACTTTTTTTCCCTTTGATTGCATAGTGGTTGGTTAGTTTGACTGGGGAGTTCCCAATTTGTTTAATTTTTTTTATATGCTCTTATTTGAGCCCCACTGTAGCACCATATAATGATGTCTGCCGATTTGGTCTTAATTATTTTGAGATTACCATTTTTGTGTTTAAGGAGTTCATATCGTAAGTCGGTAACTGATATTTTATTCCGTGATTTGTCTGGGGTTCTGAGATATAGGGTTAGGTATCTCGGATGTATTTGAAGTTCTTGTAGTTCTCTAGTGACGCACATAGAGTCATATTAGTACCCTGTTCAGTTGGTAGGTCTAAGGGTTCTAATATTTGTACTAGCTATACCTTTTTTTTATAAATGTGTACAGGTATCTTCACGTTTTTTTCAATATATGAAAATGTACCACTGTAATTTAGTTTTCCACCTCTGAAATTGTTTATATTCTAAGACTTGAATACCTCGAATAAAGTTTATTTCGTTCCTCTATTAAATAATAACCGTAGATAGTCGCTTATAAGAACAGTCCAAACGACCTCAGCTAAGTCCCAGATCGGCCAATACATAATGTGCAGGCGGATCCGTCTAGGTTGTTTTCAGTAGGTTTAGTCTTATAAACAGTAATGGCATTTTCGAGCTTTACGAATTTAGTACTGCAAAACTTATGGGTATACGATACATCGTCTATCGTCTACTGCTTAAATTGTGCTGGCAACTTTTCACAAACGATAGATAATATATTTTTTTTCGATAAAAAATTATAAAGTGAAACTCTAGGTCATTCACTGGATATGTTTGTTTATGTTATTTGAAAATTTTACATCTTTTGTCACAAATCAAAAAAATATGTTTATGTACATTTCTGTTATGTGAATTTTGTTTGGTTTTATTTCATGATAAGCGCAACATGGAGACTTTCATTGATTATAAAGTTCCTTGTGTTTTGCTTATGAAGTGTCATTCAACTAATATTACATGAACTAATTATTAATAACATTTTTAAACTATTTAGTGAACTGAATAATATTAAACAATTTATTGCATTATTTATTATTTAACTATTTATTGCATTTTTTAT